>JAMZAV010019993.1:0-35355 GCA_024449915.1 Sweltsa coloradensis
CCTGGACTGGATATAGTAGGCATAAAAATATGTTGGCGCACCCGGTATACACCCGGTAGTCTTTGATCTACCATGCCAGACACAGGCTACATGGGACACGAGAAGCCTTATTGATGTGATTATGTTCATACTGACTGCTACGACAATGAGCATCTAGGCCTACATACTGTTAGCACAGATAACGAGATAAGTAATTAATTTACTTCTCTGTGCTGTTTGCTGTTATTATTATATTGCTGTTAATATTATCACTACCCGAGATTTTTTAGACAGAACAATTAACTACCGTTACATTATATTATAACATCACAAAATTAAAAATAGAATAGTGCAAGTAATAAGTTAACAGTTCCTACCTTTTAGATGCTCGCCATTTGGCAAGATTGGCGCCTGTGTTCCTCTTGCGTTTTCTAGACGTGTGCATCTTCGTTTTCTTCCCATATCGATAGTCAGTTTGCTCCATTGTTCGTGTACAACAAGTGAACACACAGAAGTTACTTAGTCCACGAATAATAAATACACCGACCGTGCAACTACACATAACATGACACAACACCAAACTAACCTTTTACCTCGAAATGCCAATGCCGCCTGTCGATCAAAGTAGCGGAGCGATGCTAGTGTTACCTAGCGACAGAACGCTGAAACTCCGTAGTGCTGTATTTGAGTATTTTTGAATAGAATTTGGAGCGCGTTGATACTCGGGCGTAACAGATTTCCAGTATTTTGGTTACTTCAAGAAACATGATATTTTAATATGCTGTAGGGATTAGTGAGAGCTGGTTCCGAGTGTCTTGAAAACTTGAAATTCGTGAAACGGTATACGTTTTCCCGTAGTGAAGTTACCTGACACTAATAAATTTTTTACCAAGTCAAATAAATTCTGATTCAAATGTCCTTACGCACTGCCCTAGATACAAATGTCTTCTGTGTACTTGATTTTTTTCAAGAAAATCGTGTTATTACTTTCGCTGTAAAACATTTACAGCTGACTCGCTGTTACCGCGCCTGAAATAGCTCCATGCATGCGGCTCTTAATGGCCTGTAATCACCAAGCATGAGACCTGTTACTGGACAAGTGGACTTATCTTTTTTCCCAGGCTTATCTTGTGACGAGAGCTACTAAGCGCGGGCGATAGTGCTGAGTTTTTTTTTTGCCCGTCTGGGCATGTGGGAATATAATCTACGTGCCCGACCACTTTTTTTACCTGCCCCGGGCATCTCGGGCGGAAAATTGCCTTGGTTTATGGTTTGATTTTTACATACGTGTAATGACGCACACATTTTGGGTTTAAACCTTAATCCAGACCAGGTAGAAACATCACCTAAAATATGGGGATAGGAAATGAAGTGCAGCACTATCTTTAGCTGCAACAACAAGGTTGTCGGCATAAGCAAGCACACTTTTATGCTTGTCAATTATCATACAGCTTGTAACCCATTTCAGCACTTCCTTGTGTCACTGTTTTAATAATTGGCTCCATTGAAAGGTTGAACAGGATTGGGCTCAGGGGACAACCCTGTTTTACTCCAGCTTGTAAAGGAATGCTGTCTGTGTACCCATCATTAGTCCTGATTGCAGTAGTACTACCATCATACACATCTGCAACGATGCTGAGAAAATCTTGAGGAATGCGTAATCGTTTAAGTGTGTCCTGAATGTAAGCATGCTGAACTGAACCAAATGCGTTTGCTAGATCAAGCCATGCCATGCAAATTTCTGAGTTTTTGCGTCTGCAATCGTCAATGGTTGTTTGAAGCACAAAGTTATGTTCTAAATAACCTTCAAATTCTAAGAAACCCTTCTGCCTAGGTGAAATGACATTAATTGTAGTGGCCCAAAAGATCAATGTATCAGCAAGGATCCCAGCATACAGCTTCCCTAATGTTGGTCCTAGAGTTAGAGGTCACCTATTCGATAAATCATCTTTATCTCCTTGTTTGAAAACTAATAGGATCCGGGATAGTTTCCATGCACTAGGGGATTCGGCATTCTTTTACATACACATTATAAATCTCAGCCACTACGTATATCACCTTCCTTATCAAATCGTCTGATATCTGCATATTTGATGTAGTCTGGGCCAGGTGCAGTATTTTTCATTTTTTATAATCAGTTTTTCACTTCTTTTGATGTTATAGAGTGTGTATTTGACTCACTATTGATATTTATTCCAGAATTAAGGTCGGGTACACATTCAGGAGGTTCCGTCCATTATATCCTTGGTCCTTAAAACACGTTTCGGTAATATCCATCTATTTGCTGCTTATCAATATGACAAAATGGCGACTCACCTCCCATGATAGAACTAAATGCGGTCTTCTTTGAGGATCGATACAATGTTTGAATTTTAGTTGCATCTTCTGAGACATTCGAGCTATCTTTGTTTATATGGTCTGAATAAACTGATTCTTCCCCTTTGTGATAGCCATGTCTTCTACCTCTGTGTCGGTTACTATTTAAATTGTAAAATTAAATTGTGTTTAAATTGTTCTAGTACCATGGCCAAGATTTCCAGCTCCTCCCCACATGTTCCCTCTAGTTAGTCCACCACGTCCCTTACTAAGTTCCCGTTCTACTTCTTTACTCTCTAACCCATTAGTTCTTCCACTTTTGTAACTTAAAATGTTTTTCATTTCATTTGACACTTCATTTTCAAAATCGTCCCATCCGATCGAAAGTGCTCGCTCTATTCGGTTAATCCAGACAGAACTGTCAAGGTCTGCGATGTCAGGAGTTTGTAAACCCTCCAGTGTTTTTGGAGTAGGATTCTCTAGAGACAAGGTAGAGTTGCTATGGTTGACAATTGTGCGAGTTCCTCGGGGTAAATGGTGCGACCTTCGTTTCCGTCGAGAGGGAGATAATAATAATAAAAATAATTTAAATAATAACAATATAATAATTGAAGAGAAATTATAACATTGACGGGATGTTTCGTCGCGTCGTGGTGGTGAATAACTTACATTATTCTTGATTAGTTCCAAGAAGAAGTGAACGTTTGCAACAGAGGCAAACAAACGAAAGACCAGCAATCCCTTGAAAATGTCTTCCACAGTGAGGACGCTACGTCGGGAAATCAAGAATAATGTAAGTTATTCACCACCACGACGTGACGAAACATCCCGTCAATGTTATAATTTCTCTTCAATTATATCGGGTCGCGAAAGCATAACTTGTGAACTAATAATAATAATAATAATAATAATAATAATAATAATAATAATAATAATAATACTAATAATAATAATAATACTAATAATAATAATAATAATAATAATAATTAAACGAGGGAGCGGAGCGACCGAGTGTCTCCATTCAACTCGAACGGGTCTCATTCTGTGATTCTGTCTGTCTGTCTGTACGTCGAAAATCAGCCGAACCGCTGAACAGATTGGGCTGAAATTTTAAACAGACATCCGGTACGAGTTTACTGAGAACTGCTAACAAAATCAGCTAGATCCATTGCGATTTAATCCTACAATAAATAAAAATGTGATTTTTAAAATATCGATAGCATTTGTTTAGTAGCAGCTAGCGGGACCACAACTACGTGGCTTGCATGGCCTATTGGTAAGCATTTAGTCTACCGCACGGAAGGTTGGGGTTCGATACCCGTTAGCTCGAACTTTTTTTATATTTTGACACCCACATTATATTTTGGAGGGGTGTTAAATGGGAAATAAAACTTAGGTGATTTTGTTTTATCTTGGAAATTTGTTAATGTTTCACGCTAATATACGTTTTAAATACGATTCGCATTTCAAATGTTCAATTTATATAACTAGGGAAACGCCAAAGTCGTTGTTAAACTAGTAAGTGAGCCATGTGTTGAGTACCCGGTATCATTCCTCATACTGGGCTTGATCCTTAGGTATAGGGGAGGAAAGGGGATGTTCCCGGGTACTCAACACTTGGCTCACTCACTCACTCGTTTAACGACTATAATAATATAATAATAATAATAATAATAATAATAATAATAATAATAATAATTAAACGAGGGAGTGGAGCGACCGAGTGTCTCCATTCAACTCAATCGGCTCTCATTCTGTGATTCTGTGTGTCTGTCTGTACGTCGAAAATCAGCCGAACCACTAAACAGATTTCGCTGAAATTTTAAGCAGACATCCGGTACTAGTTTACTGAGAACTGTTAACAAAATCAGCTAGATCCATTGCGATTTAATCCTACAATAAATAAAAATGTGATTTTTAAAAATATCAATAGCATTTGTTTAGTAGCAGCTAGCGGGACGAGATCTGCGTGGCTGGCATGGCATAATGGTAAGCATTTAGCCTACCGCACGGAAGGTTGGGGTTCGATGCCCGTTGGTTAGAACTTTTTTATATTTTTACACCCACATATTATTTTTGAGGGGTGTTAAATGGGAAATAAAAATTAGATGATTTTGTTTTATCTTGGAATTTGGTAATGTTTAACGCTAATACGTTTTGAACACGATTCGCATTTTGAATGTTCAATTTAAATAATTATTGTTGCAGAGTGACTTCCAGTTTAAATAAGGTGACCAGACGGACCGGTTTTAGAAGTCAGAACACTTTACCGGTGTCCCGAGTGACTTAACTAGGGAAACGCCAAAGTCGTTGTTAAACGAGTGAGTGAGCCATGTGTTGAGTACCCGGTATCATTCCCCATACTGGGCTAGATCCAGCCTTAGGTATAGGGGAGGAAAGGGGATGTTCCCAGGTACTCAACACTTGGCTTACTCACTCGTTTAACAACGACTTTGGCGTTTCCCTAGTAATAATAATAAATAACATACTCTGTCAACGCACGGACTCGGGGTGGAAAGCGAGGTATTCTCCGCCAAGGATCATGATAAACGGGTACTTTTTGGATGCTCCTCGACGAGAAAGGATCGTACTTTTGGATAAAAAATACCCAAAAAAGCTTTGTTACGGTTTGTTACGGCGACAGTACCGACCGGTTCGAAATTGTTTCGGGTACAAGCACAGTTAAGGGTTTCAGGCTGACTCTGACACTTTGGTCGGGGCGACGATGAACATTTTTACTTTATTGCAACTTCGGAAAAAAATCTACGGTTTAAGACACAAAAAAGATTGAAATGTTCTCTCCAAATTAAAATTTTTGGTTTCTATGTGTGATCATTAGAAAAACGGGTGTCGGTGTGGTAAAACATTTCCCCTAAAAAATGTCATTCTCTTATTTTTGGACATTGATAGCATTTTCATTATTGACAGAAATATTTTTGAACCTGATCCTATCTCAGAGGTTTGGTTCAAAATTCAAACGGGTTTGCACAGGCCTAACAATTTGACAGGAACTGAAATTATACTTAGCCCATCTGCACCCTTAAGCGGACTAGTCCGCGAATCATAGCCTGGCCACGGAAGCCATAAGCGGACTGGTCCGCATTTACGCGCGCTTCCATTCAAACTGCAGTAGTATCAGCTCCTATCGGCCAATTGTTGTACTTTTTGTTGCATTTCCCGCGTCAAGCATGTAGTGACATCTAGTTGTGTTCTTTGGTACTCTTACGGCAAAAACGTGAAGCTACAATTGACTTTGTTATCGACGTGAAACTAGCGCGCCTGTCTTCTGTCAATAATGGCAGATTCGGATCAACCAAAGCGTCGTTCTCGGCAAAAACAATCCTAAATCAGTCAACTTTTGGATGTTCTTGGATCAGATTTCAGTGATAGTGATGGTGAAAGTTGTGATTTTAATCGTATGCGTAGAACCGGTGCAGATATAGTAAGTGAAAGTGACAGTGAAGAAGAAATGTGCGTTGGTGTGCGTGGGAGTAACATTGAGGTTAGGAATGGGCGTGATCACGATCGCGAGGGTCGTACTCGTAGCCCTACAAATTCATGTATTGTTAGTTGTGAACAGGCCTAGGCCTAGAAATAATGCTACGGTAATAATAACTGATAGTGACAGTGATGATGTTGATTACGTTATTCTTACTGTACTACCGGTACCGGTACGCTGCAACTTCCAAGAATGTGCAGAGGGCAAAAGTGCGCGGTTTCCGTGGGCGCGCTGGTGTGGATGGGTTAATTACCAAATAACTTGTGGTACAATTACTTAAATCAGCGAGCAATGCAGAGAGAGAGAGAGAGTTTTTTAAAAGTAGACTCGACCGTATGGTCAAATACCCGTGCAATACAACCCAAATACCCACTATTTAATAAATATACCACCACTTCTCCAGCAGACAGTAACTAAGTTATAGCCTATAGGTCGGTTCCATGAAACAAGTCCTTGCTTACCTTTGAGTAGTCATAGCGTTGATAGGGTAGGTCAGTCAATGCCTCAAAGAAGTTCCCCTGTGCTCCCAGTATCTGCCTCCGAATACCGACACCACGCTCAAGGTCCACCACTGCTTTCTCGATTTGGTACATAGCAATGTGTTTATTGTTCACCAATAACATCACCTGTGGACAGCAAAGCACAATAAATATTGAATTACATACAATCCAGTACACTAACATAATGTATACGGGTTTCAATGTATGTTGAAAGGATCCTGTATTATAGGCCACGGCAACAAATGCAATATAACGTCAACTGCCACTATGTCCTAGGTATGAGCAGAAAATGGGTTTATGATCAGAGCTCAGATCAGTCTGCGTCAGATTGATACAAATTATTTTGATCCTTAAAAAAGTCAGATCAGTTTTATAAAATGTATTCAATCCCAGCCCTAAACAGTGTTATTAAAACACAAGTTTATGTTTCGTGTTAAATACCATGTTGTCAAGTAGGCCTAGTGTGATCTTATTGAAACAATCAAGTGAATGGCTGGAGATATGACTTCACTTTTGATAAAATAAAGTAGAACTTTCAACTGTTAATTGATGATATTTAGGGTAAAGACACTATTTATTTTAAGTTAGCTAGTTATGTATTCAATTATCTATTATTGAAAGATATATGTATAAGACAATACAATACAGTAATATTTGGATACCTTGTACTTATTTTTTATTTTATGCTGCAAAGGGTGGACCCAAGAGAAGAAGAAGAAGAGGACAAGAGACCAAGACTATGATATATGCGGATGACATTGTGGACGAATTGGGCGACAGTGTTGAGGAAGTGCAGTGGAAGGTGGATAACTGGAATGAGGTGACAGAAGAATTTGGTATGAAGATTAGCATTGTGAAGAGCGAGACATTAGTGATGCAAAGAGAGAAAAAGGCTCCAAGACACAAAAATAGGATTACACTGAGGGGAGTAGAACTGCAGGAAAAGGAAGAATTCCAATACCTAGGAAGTACGATGACAAATGAAGCAAAGATATGGAATGAGATAAAGCGAAGGGTGGGACTGGCAGAAAAGTTTTACTAGAAGGTAAGAAAACTGATTTGGAATGAGCAGTTCCCTAAAAAATGCAAAATGCTGCCATACAAACAATATTACCCACCAATTTTAACATATGGCGCCGTAACATGGCCAATGGGATGGAAAAAAGAAGGTGCAGTACAAGCAGCTGAGATGAAATTCATCCGCAGTGTGGCAGGTGTCACTAAGGTCACAAGGTACGAAGTAGTGTGATACGGAAGAAAGTGGGAGTTGAGAGCCTAAAGTTCAAGATGGGTAAGGACCGACTACGATGGTATGCCACATGAGAAGAATGGAGAAGAATAGGATCCCAAGACAAGCATTTGAAGTAGTGAATGAGAGAAGAAGAGTGGGAAGACCTAGGGATAGATGGCAAGACCAGGTACAAGCAGATGTGGAAGAGAGAGGAGAGGATTGGGCAGTGGTGGGAGATAGAGAGAGATGGTGGGAAGACAGGAAAAAGTGGAGAGAGTTGGTGTCACGACAAGAGAAAGAAATACACGAAGATCATGTAGTTCAAGAAAATGATGTGTCGAGCTTGGCAGACCGATACTGATTCCTGGGATGCCCAAGACCAATGGAATGGTGGAAACACCCCTTTACCCAGCTATATAGTTGTTGGAATAAAGAGTAGCAATATATATATGTATTTATTTATTTATCTATCCTATTCAGCTATAAAAACTAGGGCTGGGCAAAAAAATCGATATTTCGATATGATATCGATAATTTCGAAATATCAAAATTTACACAAAAAATGCTAAATTTCGAAATTTTGGTGGAGGTGCCAGGTAGGTAGTCTAAATTAAATTACCCTGGCTGGTGCATTTGCTGGAGGTGCCGGGTCATGAAACGCGATTGTGAGATCGTAAATAGGTCTATGGTGACACCTTATCAACCCTATTTGGCCAAAATTATGAAAAATAACACCAAAAAAAATGATTTTTTTTTACAAACAATTACATTTCGATATATCGATATCATATTGAAATTTTTCGTGTGATATCGATAATTGAATGATATGTCATAGTCCAGCCCTAATAAAAACTGATTTACAAAGGAGGACAACTAAATAAATCTAAGTTTATAGATGCAGACACAACAATGAACTATACAGGTAAGTAAATATTTGAAATAGTAGTATTACAACAACAATGCATTAAAACACAACAATTTTGGTAACAAATAAAAAGGATATTAAATGCAATTAATTAATAATCAAATATAAAAAAAGAATATTAACTAAAAAGTTAAAAATACACGACACACTATTTTCGTAGTCAGTTACAAATTAATGTGGAAAAGGCCAACCGGCTAGTTTAGTGTAGATTAGAGAGAGCTTGACAAAATAAAAGGGCGACCAATCTGACTAATTCTCACGCTTTTTGTGGCATACCTACAATGATGATTACTTTGTATTTAAACAGTACTTTCCTCTAATATATTAGGAAGCAACACATTTGGCAAGTCAATAATACCTTTAAACTCAAAATGATGTCTCAAATGCAAAAAAATAAAAGTTTTGGTAACTGCGATTGTCCCGTAATTTGAATTTGACCCATATGATGCCAACATACACCTTGATAATAGTATTAAGATAGAAAGTGAAAGGAACTCTAACAAAATACTACGTAAATGTTTATGAATGCACTGTATTTAACAAGAAAATAAAGTTTTCCTATCAGTCACATTCATAGGAAAGCACAAAACTTTGTCGGTTGGCAAATCAGAACAAATAAAAGATTATTTCTGAGAAAATCTATCATTAACGGTGTCTTCATAACAACAGATAATATTACTTAATGTCAAATTGTTAAATTATAACCTGCATAGACTATTCTAAGATATTGTTTGCCGTAAATGTTAAAAAGAGCCCTGATAATATTTAGAATCAGCTGGCCAGATACAAAAGCCATTAAAAAAATGAATAATGTATGAACTTACCTCCGCATCAGTCAGGGACTCTGCACTCATTTCAGTCTGGTAGACTTTCAAACAGTCCTCCACACTACGACATGGGATGACCTCAACTACTTCCGGCTCCTCGACTTCTTTGACCACCGTCTTCGGCAGTTCTTCAGGCTTTGCCTCCCCACATTCTGTCTGCACCTCCTTGTGTTCCTTCTGGATTGAGCCTTCCCTCATCCCGACCTCCACCCACCTGGAAACCAGGAAATAAGAATATTGCAGAAGGCCTATATACGAGCAAGGTAGCTAAAATATAGAATCAGACGGTTTAGGTAGTGAGTGAGTCAGCGGGAGGCAATAAATAAAAAAGCAAGATAAGGATGCACACAATCTTCAATCATGATACTTTTAGAGTAAAGAATAACACACATAACAAAAACTTGTAAAAATACAGCCAAACCTTACACACTCAAAAGAAATGAGATCTAAAAAAGGGCCAAGCTCATCTACCCTTCCACATTTGCGCATTCTTAATTCATAAACGTACAGTGTCCCGTAACAGCATCCTTGAAAAGCTTGGCAAAATAGAATTTGCAACTATTAATTTAAACGTAATAGTTAAAGGTAATGAGAAATGGTGATATAAAAACCCAAATTTCGTTTTAAAAAAACCCTAATTTCGCGTTTTTTGAGATTTCAGAAATTTTGTCAAAAACGCTACTAAAAAATAAAAAAAACAAAAAAATTGCACGCACTGTTATTTTGGTGGACTATTTTCGCGGAATCCGTGATACGCGCCGTTATTTTGGAGGTCCATTTCAGTGAAGCCCGTGACGTCACGGTACCGCCTACCGCACGTGTAATATTTGGTCTGGACCGGCACCTCCAATATCGCCTCACATTTTGCACCGTTTTCAAAATATGTTTTTAATTTTTTCAAAATATGTTTTTTCGTCTCTAAATGATGTAATTTGTCGACAATATTACATTTTAGGCAATAAACAGGACATTTAAAAAAATTTGCAAATTTTGTTATCACCATTTTTCACTACCTCTAGTAATAGTTCATCCAAGTTCTTTTTTTCTAATTAATTAAAACGTAATATCATGCAAATTCTATTTTGTCAAGCATTTCAAGGATGCTGTTACGGGATACTGTACGTTTATGAATTAAGAATGCGCAAATTGTGGAAGGGTAGATGAGCTTGGCCCTTTTTTAGATCTAATTTTTTTTTGAGTGTGTAAGGTTTGGCTGTATTTTTACAAGTTTTTGTTATGTGTGTGATCTCATTACTTTTTCAAGTTCCATTGCAAAATTATTTGTTAAAATATAATAATTTTATCAAAGTTGATTTAATTTCTATGGTATTATCAATTAGCAATAGGATGTAAAATATCTAGTGGTCCAAAGACTTGCTTTTTGTAAACAATGTAGTCGATCATTGTCAAGTAACTATAGTTACTTGTTGATTATATTCTTGTCTAAGGCTTATATTTAAACCTTTATTTGGAAGCCTTCCAGCAAACTTTTTAACTTTTTCTTTCAAAAGACCCTATATCACTATTACCTTAATGTCCATCTAAAATATGAACATTGTAGTCCCACCCGTTTGGTCAGAATCGAGGGCCGATTGAAAATGACGAATTAGACCGTAGCAGTAGCTAACATTCTTAATGTGATTTTGATCATGTTTCAAGCAATTTTTTCACCAAGAAGGAATGCTCGTACCCCAACCTAATTTGGCATGTGTTGTCAGGTACTTAAATCCCCTTGATTTTGATAGTTTTTAAGTTCACATCACGTTTCATGACGGCTGGGTGACACCTCAAAATCACCCTAACTCTGCTTGCTGTATAAGGTGCTCGAGTGTGTAGCGCACCGCAGCTGGGCTGCGGCGCCCTAACGGGCACCTAGATGTTAGTGAAGAAAATAGATGCAAAGAGGATATGAAGAAATCAGTGTGATTGTTATGAAGTATTTTTTGATAGAAAAACATCTTAACAATGTTGTGAGAAGACTCGGAAATGGACTACATGCCTGGTCCTTATCACATGCCGGACCCGTGTCGTGTACCACATCGTGTGAGTACGTACCCTTCACATCCCTTATCAGCGTAGTGTAGTGGCGTGAACCTTCTCCTCAGCGTGACGTCAAGGTGAGGAGAGTCTTCTTCAAACAACTCCCGCTCAGACGACATCATACCCTTCTCCTTAGTTTCCTCAAAGAAAACAAACTTCACAGCCAGGGCCAGCAGCAGAATCAAGATTACTATCTGGTCAGCACTCACCGTCAGCCATCTACAACAAACAGAAAGTCAGTTAAGATGGAGAAGGTGTGGCTGTTTTTAAATGATTATAATATTATAAATATTATAAGGAAGAGATGGAAGGATACCATAGTAGACTTGGAGGCAAGAGGAGAGAGCTGGGAAGATGTGAAACAGTTACTACTTGTGGGAGGATAGAAAGAAGTGGAAAAATTTGGTTGCTAAAAACCCAAGCTGACCCTGCCAGAAGCAGGAAACAGCGATGGATAATGATGTTGATAATATATTAATGAAGGCAAGATAATTTATCAACCAGTACAGGTTTGTAATAACCCAATTATGAGGACATATTATCTCAAATACAGGGTCTGGAAAAAAATCGATGTTTCGATATGATATCGAGAAGTGTGAATATTTTCAATATCGATATTTGGCTTCATATGTGTGGAGGTGCCAGGTCATAAAGCGCGATTGTGAGATCGTAAAAATTGTTGAATGCATTTTTGGTGATACCTTATCAACCCTAATTGGCCACAAACTAAAATAGGCCCACTTTTAAAATATTTTTTCTCCATTTTTTCCCCATATTCAGTAAGGAATCTTTCCTTTCCCAGTCAATTCATATGCTACATTTACATATGACAATCAATTTCACTTGTATCAAACACGTAAAAGCCTTCTTTCTCATACTCGTCGGAGCGGGTAAATAAAGTCATAATTTTCGGCATCGCACACAGTATGATGAAATCAAGCAGAAAAGTGCAAAAGGCTATGGAAAAACACCGGAAGAAGTTTACAGTAACACTGCTTTGTATGTGTCCATCACAGGCCTTCCACCGATATTAAAATTGACATAAATTATGTCGAAGACCAGAAAAGTGATCACTTCACATGTTCTGACCTTGTTCCGTGGTTGGCAGCAGAAAAAAAATTGCTTAAAGCAAGCGGTAACTAACAATATTAAAATCAAGCAGTTTGATCATATTTTTTATTATTCTTTGAAGCATCTAGAAAATTGCAATTTTGGAATAATGATGTCTTTTTGATTAATTTTCGCTATTAAAAACCGCATTTTTAATGAAAATCATAATAATTTACAGTGAAACGAGTAAATAGTTGTAGTAAAATTCACGTCAGTTAAATTAACCTAAAATGCACCAGTGATGATCGACCCTGGTTGAAATTTCTACATTATAATGATTTACCAATTTTCGTGAATAACAGTTCACGAAAAGAAATGGTCCCTACCTACATTTATACTACGTCCATAAAAAAAGTTAAATAAATGTAATAAAATAGAATGCGAGATGTTTATGTAATTATTATGACAGCGCCAGTGATAACATTAACACACTTACTTCATGATATATCCATGTATGGGAACATCGTCTGTTCTATTCGATGTCATCGTGTGATCAGTCATCAGAGGAACAGTGAGGACTTCATCATCCAAAGTCGAGATTGTCAGGCGACTGAAATATGTAAGAAAAATAAATAAATAATAGTTGGTATAGTTAAAATACATTACAATAATCGTACATTACAAACTGGTCAATACAAACTGGTGGTCCCACTAGTTGCTTATACACCTTAATTCTTAATAGTTAAAACATCATCATTCATCAATACAAGAAAATAATGTTTTCACCAAAGTAATATTTATGTCCCTTGGAGATAGTTGTATTGAATTTTAACTGACATAATAATGAATTAGACTTAAGTAATTTATAAGCAGGAATATAATAGTATACGGATACATATATAAAATATAAAGACATTATATATAAAGTAATATTATATGAGTACGTATATGATAACATAATTTAAAGCTAACCAGTCAACCCAAATTACGTCACAGTTGACCGAGCTATGAAATAACCAAAAATAATATAATATACATAAATTCAAAACACAGTTGCTTAGTCGATGATCACCAGCACATTAAGTGCTTATACGGAAATTAAGAGGAGTACGTTACCTTTGTTGCTAAGGATGGATACAAAGTACAAACTGATTATACATACCCCCACACATAATTTAGGATAGAAGTGTCATATTCAGAAGTGACACAACTTGCTGAAGTGAATGGACATGGAGCTTACGTAACATTAGTACAAATCGGTACCAGTATGTATTGCCAAAAATACCAGCACTGAAGCAATCAAGCCAATCAAAAAAGCGGTATAACATGAATTTAGCTTGAGTTATGTATGGTTTGAGAATCACATGACAGCAGTTTACCCACCGAATTTGGAAATTGTAATAATCAAATTAGAATTTTTGAGATGGGTGGAAACTAGCTTCATGATTGAATCATTGCAGGGCACAAATGTTCTGATTATGAAGCCTAATGCCATATATATAAGCAATTAGTGTATATTTAAGATTGTTTTTGTTTGAGACAAGTTTATTGCAAAGGTCTGACAACTAAATCAGAATTGATAATAGATTTGTTGGGATTGTTAACGGTACATTTGAAAGACTGTTGTTTACTTGTCACAAGAGGGCTAATCGATAGTTCTTAAGTAATTGGCAAATAGAATTATGTTTGTAAATTTGAAGAATTATTTTTTTTTTGTACAATTGATTTACAAAGGAGACACAAAAAATGTATATTTGTTTGAGGTTAACACAGAATTACAATTTGAAAGTACGTGTACCGGTACCAAGTAGGCCTACTCCGAAGTCCTATAAAAGTAGCAATTAACAACAAAAGCATTTTAGAATAGAATAAAGCTAAATGTTTTGGTAAGCATTTTAGAGAATTGTGGCTAAATGTATCCAAGAAACAATTCTGTACAAACAAAATTAAAAACTTAGGCCTACTTAAGTATTTTAATGCTTAAATGTGATTTTTGTCAGTTATTATTTGCATAAATGTAGGAGTAGCCATATGTCCTCCCCCTTGTTAAATACAAAAACATAATTATGCTAAATTGAAAAAAATCCATTTTCAAGAGAATAATTTTTTGATGGTACTAAACAAATTGTGGTTCAAAGTTTTGAGATCTAGAAGATAGTTGGAAAATGTAATCAAAGTCAAAAGTCTGTTTGTACAGTAGGAAGTGAAGCAACACGGGCATACAGAGAAAGACAACCACAGGAATAAAAGGTTAACACTAATGAATAGTTAAAAATCAACCAATTAGTTGTAACAACAAAAATACTTTAACATACAGTATTCCTGCATGGCATCCTACAACTCAGCAAAATATGATCAAGCTAGAACAAGTTCAGAATAGGGCCAACTAATTGATTTTAGGGAAAGGTAATTTCAATCCTAGTGCTAGTTCACGGTATAGTATCTGTGACATTCCGACCATTGGAAATTTTTGTAATCAAGCTGATGTGAGATTGTTGAGAGGAATGTTAACAAGACAAGTTGATGTCTAAGTGAACAATAACTCTCTAGAAATAACACAGGTGTTCCCTTAGAATGTTTTTTTTAATCAATCTGTTTCGTTGTGGAATTTTCTACCAAGTGATTTAAAAAGTGACACGATGTTTAATTTTTTTTAAAGTTTTTTTTGTTGTTGTAGAAGCGTTTTTAATATGTTTTATTAATATTATGTTGTGTTTATTTGATATGTATAATTTTAACATGATACGAGGTTCTTTTGTAATGTGGGGATATTGCATACCAAGCGTAACAGGGTACAAAAGTACTACGGAGCAAATGCTCTTTCTGTTGCTCTTGCATTCAAATATTTTCTTTAAAAAAAATTTCATGTTTAGTCTGTTAAATGATATGAAAAAAAAATAATGCAAAATATTAATAAATAAAAATAAATAATGATCTCATAAACCAACAATATAGCATATTACAGTATATTTACACTACTTACTTGAAGATAGTAAATTGCACACTAATCAGGATCTTTACGAAAGCAAACTAAAAATGTCCGCAAAAAAATATTTCCTTGTCAAAAGTAAATTTGTTATACTAATGCAGCCTTGTAGGTAGGTACTGTAGACACGACCACAGAGGAAAGAAATAAGCCTTCGACTAAAGCATTTCCTTTTGTATTGAGATAGGGCCAGCAGATGACCTGCTAAGAGCAACGACAGAAATAACACCAAGAACAATGGGCTAACCAGAAGCAGCCTGGCCTGATAGCATCATAGGGTGAGACAGGTCAAGGGTGGGCCCACGTCACCGGATGTGAGCACCCGTGTGTGTACCTGTACTAAATATTCCAGAAGTACACAAACGTTTGCACTAGCATAGAGCCGGCAATAAATGCATTAATAGAATACAGTTGAAGAATCAACAAGAAGTTAAGGAATAAGGGCACCCCAATTACCATTCCAACTAACACTATACCAGTAATATGGTAAGTATAAGCATGGCGGTCTGGTATGTTAGATAATACCAGCTAGATGTAATAAGTTAATAACACATTATGTATTAGCATCTAGCTATTATATTTATTAACCAGCTAAAAACTATAAGGTTAGTATTGTCTTATTTTCTGCAGTCACATTATTCATTAACATTGCAATGAGCTCGATTAAATTTAAGTACTGTAACGAATCAGACCCTGTGCTTGCCCGGATCAGGTATCTGGTTACTAAATTACATAGAAAATTTCACTAGCTCATAAGAGAATACGATACTCCAAGATAAAAATCCCTCAAATTTTTTTTTTTTTAATTAACGAAAATTAATTCAGTCGTTGATGACACTTAATTTTAATTACCCGACTATCAGGATCTCCACTCCTTACACTGCAAGGATCTAGTCTCAGCTCTGCCGTTCCTCTAATGCTCCCACCAGCAATAATGCTTATAACTTTAAACTTAACTAGGGAGGATTTCAGGAGTACAAACTACATTGATAATTACTTAACTAATTTTCAAGTTCAAGTTCAAGTTTAAGTTTTTATTAATCCTTAGATTCATACAGAGTACAAATATGGAACATAACACTCCAGTTCACTATTGGCAGTTGAACATGACAATTATATCTGAAATAAATCCTACCTATCGAGCTCGTTTGTAAATAAGGTTAGAAGAACCTTCGCATACCCATCCAAAATATGACGTTATACAACAAGAATCAACAAAAAATATAAATTAGTGACAATTGTAATGCCCTCGGCATGTACTTAACCTTCGGCCGTAGTTCTTAATAATCCAAATGGTAATGTGGGGTAATGTGGTGAAGGGGAGGGCGATGTTCTTGATGTTGGGGTCAGAAGATAATCCACATGGCGAGTACACACGTGGTTTTAGTAGACACTGGTTCACAGCAACACTAAATGTAGTTTATTGTTGTTTCTGCATCTATGTAATTAGATTTATTTAGTTGTCCTCCTTTGTAAATCAGTTTTTATAACTGAATAGGATAGACGTTAAAAAAATAATAAATAAATAAATAAATAAAATTGACTCCGGTGCACAGATCTTAGTAGAGATTATGGATGGATAAATATAGTCTATTGGAATGAAGGCCGTTGATGATTTGAAGTTACACAGTTCTTTGTTATAGTGCCGGAACAGTGATTTTATGGAATTGTCTATTGTTTCACAGTTAATTATCTTGTAGGAAAGCTACTGATAATTCATGACTGTTCATTACTAGTTATAAAATATTCACGTTAAGTCCATTTAATAAAATAAATGCTTCAGGTTGTTTGCTCTTGCTAATTAAAGTTGATGATGAAATGTTCGTAATTACTGATGAGTTTATTAATGAGTGATCATTGATAATAAATCACTGACGATGACGACGCAATTTACCCATTTATTGATAAAAACTGTTCCACGATGGTGCTCGGCACATTTAATTAATAGTGATTATAGTTGACGAATCACTGACGACGATGTAATATAATGATGATGCTCGGCACATTTAATTAATAGTGATTATAGTTGACAAATCACTGACGACGATGTAATATAATGATGATGCTCAGCACAATTAATTAGGTAGATTCAAGATTCAAGATGTTTATTGCCGTAGATAAATATATACATGTATAAATTTAATTAGGCAAACACATTTAAAATAACTAATAAATAACAAATTAACATACTAATATAGTTTAAACGACACAATTACACTAATAATAGATGTTGCATCAAGTAATAATTATAATAATTTTCATTAAGCCTATTGCTCATCCAAATAATCTTGAAGAGAATAATATGCTTTGTTTAGCAAGATATTTTTTACTGTTTCTTTAAATTTGTCAATTTCAGTAATGTCTTTTACTTCATTTGGAATTGGAAGTTTGTTAAATAGTTTGGTTTTGAAATATATAGAATTGATTTGAGTTAGTTTGCTATTATGGTGTTCAATGTGAATGTTGTTAACTTGTCTTGTTTCATATGAATGTATTTCTTGGTTTTTCGTTAACTGATGAATGTTTTGTTTGACAATTAGTACTTATTGATAATGATAAATAAATATATAAACTGTATATGGTTAGAATATTTAGAGTTTTGAAAATGGGTTTACAATGTGTCCGTGGATGAGCTCTTACAATAAATCTAATTGCACGTTTTTGAATCTTAAAAATAATGTTATGGTGCAAAGAATGGCCCCAGAATTCTATACTGTATCTTAAATGACTTTCAAAAAGAGAAAAGTATACAAGTATGGTGGTTTCTACATTTGTGGCATTTCCAATAAGCCTTATAGAATAGCAAGATGGGCTTAATTTCCCTGCAAGGAGGGAAATATGTTTGTGCCATGTTAGGCATGTGATTGTAAGTGACAAATCACTGACGAAGATGTAAGATAATGACGATGTAAGATAATGATGATGCTCGGCACAATTAATTAGGTAGTGATTGTAAGTGACAAATCACTGGCGACGATGTAAGATAATGATGATGAATTACTCAAATTATTGATAACCAAATCAAATACCACTCACGACGATCACTAAATGACGATTCAAACTCGATACTCGGTCTCGGAACACTACCCCGAAGCACGGTAGGCCTTATAAAATTATTACTTTACGGATAACATCCTGATGTGTGGCATTCTGCGGTTGCCTCCTCCATCAGACTTCACACCCGACACGTCCACCTGTGGACACAGCCACCGAACAACTCTCTCGAGAACACCCCGGCTCCTCTCGAAAACATGGACATGGCCCCTCATGTAGCCTGGTGAAACTTCTCATTTCCCCAGAATCGAGGCAATTAAATAGTCCTACCGACTCAACTTGAAATCTTTGGCCCTATCTAAATTCTATGGGGACTTTGGACCTTTTGGCACGGAGTCCAGTTAACTCTCCCCCTATTATATCGAAAAGCAATTCGTCAGCCACTGCGTAGCTCGGAATCGTGATACCTTCAGCTTTTCTAGGCCAGGTAAGCATCCAACCATGAAAAATCGCCGACTTGTTGTCGCTAGCTGGGACATCCCTTACAGAATTTCCAGACACATGTCTCCTGCGAGATTAAATTTCATTCAAACCGTTCCTTGAAAACTAATTATTTACTCTGCACTACGCAGCTGAGTTTGGTTTTGGAAGAAATCTAGCTTTGAGATGTTTCTCTAACCTTGAGCTACTCCTTGCTGTTCAACATTGATTACAATTAAATATAGATGTTCATTTAGAACTGAAGCTTGATTTACGTTCCTAATTACTAATGAGAATGAAATTGATTACTAAATTAAATTAACAGTTGATATGCAAATTTTGATATGCAAAGTAGGCAAACAATTTTAGTATGCAAATTATCACACATAAATCTAGGGAAATTCAAAGATTGACGGCAGGACCTCTGTCCAAACGCGATAGTACATTGGCAAAAAGAAAAACCAAACAACATATTACTACATAATTCATGGCCCATACAATGCAGTCTTAATTTTACTGTAAAAATGTAGCCCTACTTAGTTGTCTTTTAATCAAAAGTAAGCTTTAAACTTTAAACACCTGACTTGACATAGGCCTATTATACTTTTATTTATCTAGCCTAATGCCCCATTTCATGGTACAATTTTGTATCCAAGCCATTTCTTTCTTTCTTTCTTTCTTTCTTTCTTTCTTTCTTTCTTTCTTTTTTCTTTCTTTCTTTCTTTTATTAGCATTCCATTCAATTCAACACTCATATGCCCACAAATGGTAGGCGAGTACAGGACAATGTCATTAAATGTACTAACTAAACATCACAAATATTATAAAATTCACACATTATAACAGATAGCATCAACAATCTACCGGTCTAAAAAGTGCCATAATATGCTCTCCCAGCCAAATTACTTGTGCACCATTATTTTTGTACTGTCAAGTTTAATTTATAATATTTATACAGGACTAAGAGTATGAAACCGGTAAACATAGGCTAACCTAATATACAATAAAATCCGATGCCAGTTGACATCAATATTTACTAGGTCACATCTAAAATCTAATATTTTATATCACATCTAATGTTTTTTATCTTGAATATAATATCTAGTCCTATGTAGAACTATATTCCAGATATTCCCTTACAGTGTAGAAACTGTGTTGTAGGAAATAGTTTTTTACTTTGGATTTAAAGCTGATCCTAGATTTCAACTAATCATTTTGAGGACATATAATTTCATCTGGTAGCTTGTTTTATCATAGATCTTCACTCCAATGTTTTGGTTTAGTTGGTAACAGTGCCACTGGTCTGTAGTTCGATATATCATTACGCTTTCCTTTCTTAAATAGTGGCTTTACTATAGAATATTTTAATTTCTCCGGGAAAATTCCCATTTTAAACGAGCAATTACATTTAACGGAATTTAAGGGCTTGATTCGATGATTTTCCCCTCAATGTTACCATTTAGACGGTCCAATTATTTGTCTAAGCCTTTTATCAGAGGTTTTGATTGAACCAGTTTTGTTTAGCCCAAGTCCTATTTTTCATCAAAGATTGAACGAGTACATTACTTACAGGCAAATACAGGATATTTATTGTATAGAAGTAATACAGCCATCCTGACATGTAGACAGTGAAGTGGTCTGTGAAAATTTAGCTGGTGCAACAGCTGATCAAAGTAGGTCACGCTCACGCAGTACATAACACAAAGTACACTAGCAAATAGCAAATATGATCTATGCAGATGCTGCCATGGCCTAGTCTTGGACAGGGGTATCCAACAGGCTATGAACACTACACAATGCATGCTAGAGTTTGCAATGATAGACTGTGCTGATCCCTGTGACAAGAAGTGAATGCCCACATAATTCTTCATGGATTTCTTCATGGTCCAAAGACTGTTATACTAATTATTTAATGTAGAACATATCCATATTGACAATCAAAACATAATTAATATAATAATGAAATTTGAGAGCAGGTAAGGTTAATAATGTAATGAATTATTTGGACTGTGTATTGCACTTGTAAATAAAGAAAACTATGTGAAACAATATTTCGACAACTGTACAGTCGTCTTCAACGCGTTTATTAATGACAATTGACATAACAGTAAGAAAAAAACAAAAATTAAAAATTAAAACAAATACATATAGGCCCTACTGCCATCTCAATTTCACCAGAAAACTCATGCCTACCATCTTATAAAAATTAAATCAGTTGAAGATGTTGCCAACTAACAATTAAGATAAAAAAAACACCTTTTTTAGGTTAAACAAGTTAGGACTGGCTCTGGCTTGGAACAAACTCTTTCCTAATAGCTAAGGAAAGGAGTACGAGTACTGATAACGACGTTATTCTTCCCAGCCATAAAGGTAGCCTCTTTTAACCGACGTTTTTGCAGATTAGTTTCATGGAGAATGATAGAGGAGTCGTTCCAATTCACATAATGATGGTTGCATAAACGTGCTCTGTTAGTCTTGAGGAACAAACTTTGTGTTGTGCTACATTAGTCTTATGTTCTTTTAGCCTGTTCGTTTCGTCTCGTATCGACAGTGTCGTGTGTAAAATGGCGGAGCCTAAACATACTTTTATACACATGATGGTTGAGTTGGGCAATCAAATTGAAATGTTATGCCCAAAATTAACTAAGTGTTTATCCTTCAAAAACAAAATGGTAATCCCTGGAGTTGCCATTTTGCAGTTAAAATGAGACGAAATAACTGTAGTATGGTGATTTTTTCCCCGCCTTTCGCGAAAGGGCCTCTGGTAGCCGGGGCTTTGCCCCGAGCCCCAGCTGCCCGCCACTGATCGTCACGCTTTTTTGGTTTATAAATCTGGGCACCCTACTGTAGTGCCAAAGTACGTGACCACTTGGCGGGACACTTAGAATTCTTAAATTGCTGTTTTTTGTGGGAACTATGGGCCGTCATACTTTATCACTCACTCCCGCTATCCTGAAGCTGTTTCATTCTGTACGTATAGGTATGCACATCCTAGTGCCTGAATCAAGTTACTTGTCTTACATTCTGCCCCATTCCATTCCATCATGCGATGTGGAAAGATCATTTTCAATATTATTTTTTCAAAACTTTCAGACAGGCCAAAATAATTTTAGTAGTTACACATTGTTCAAGATAGCACAAACAAATTGGAAATTAATAACGACAAATGTGGTGTTCTTTGGATGTAAATCAATTGTTTCTGTAAAAGTTGTGCATTAACAATCTCTTCTGTAAAGTGAATATTTTCAATAATTTATTTGGTAACTTTGTCAATAATGAAATAGTCAAATACTATTAATATTTGTATCAAACTTTCCAACAAATTCTTTCTAGTGTAGGCCTACTGTCATAAGCATCACTCCACAAAAGTTCTAGATCAAAATTGCATGTTTTGCATGTTTTCACATTTAGTTTTGTATGTTTTTGCACTTTTCATTGCACGTTTCATTTTTTGTTGCATTACTTTCCTATCTCTACTTATAGGGTTCCTCTGTTTTCTGCTGATTCTTTATTTTGTATTATGTTAAGAGGATATGGGACATGCGTTTTAGCTAGGGGTGGGCGAACCTAGGTTTTTGACTTTCGAGCTGAACTCGAACTTTTGAACCAAAATTTTTCGAACTTCGAACTCGAGCCGAACTTTTGAAAATCCATAATAATTCTGTAACGAATAGACATATATAGAATCAAAAAAAAAAAAATTATAAAAAATATTTAATTATAAAAGCTGAAAATAAAGGCTCCATTTCGTCATAAAAATTCAATTATTTCAAACTATTTTTTCAAATTTTGCGAATTTTCAAATTTCCCGCCGTTAAGTTTCAATTGTTGGTACTTCGTAGATCAAGAAGCAAAATTTCTAGTTTGTGTTTGTTATGTTGCCGACCCTGCACGATGAGTGAATCGTGATGATCGAGCTAATCACAGATGCGCACCGCCTTCTAACAGATAGCTTCGTCGTGACGTCATGGCGTGACAAAACGAGAACTTTTCAAGGCGCTGGAACTTGGAAAATCAGCTGTTAGAAATATCCAGTATGGCTATCGCTGCTTTGTTGTTTTACTATGCGAACGATGTATAAAATCAGTTTTTGGCGTAATTTCAAGACGAAGTTCGTCTGAAGTTTGAAGTTTTGATAAAAACCGAACTCGAGCCTAAAAAGTCGAGCCCGAGCTGAGCCGAACTTCAAAAAAAGCTCGGCTCGGGCTCGAGTTTTCGAACGTTCACCCACCCCTAGTTTTAGCCACATTCCTGATCGCTCGGCAGGCTGACACCACATGCAATTTTGAACAGTTGTCACGAAAGTGGAAATATAAGGCTCTGCGGGAACACTTTTCTTTTCTTTTTCTTTTTTTAAAATTGCTTTTAAAACAATTCAAAATAAATAAATTTATTTTCATGATTTTTGATTTTGAAAACAAATGTTTTGTTTTCATGATTTTTTTGTGGCTGATAAATAAAGAATTTTGAAAATCTACGACTGTATTCTACTACTGTGTGTATGCTTTATTGACAACTTTGCAAAGTTGTAAATACTTCAAATACTTCTTGGCCGAGCAAATAACTATTGGCCAAGTGCCAAATGTGTCCTATTCCCTCTTAATCTAAACTTTATCGTAATTAAACTGCAATATTGTGTATAGCCTGTGTGTGTGTGTGTTTGTTGAAATTGAACTATAGGCCTTCATATTTAAATTACACTCCCTGTATAGTGTATCTTAAAAAAAGTAATGTTTACTTGATGTGTATCAAATTACTAATATTATATTTGTTTTATATTAACCCCTTGAACACATCCATTTTAAGACATTTTGTGGCCCCATATACACCAAGAAATCCCCCAAATCTCCTGAAACTGTTCCCCCCCCCCCTTTTTATCTTAAATTTGTTATTTTGTTGTTCTTGCCAATTTCACTTCCTTTTGAAATATTTTCAAAGCAGACTCTATGTTGAGCCCTACTTTGCTACTTTTCCGCGTGTTTTGGCTAGGTCTAGGCCTAGGCCTGTCTTGTCCATCATCCGTCACACCCCCACCACCACTTTTATTCCCACTTCCCAACATATCACTACTGTCCTGCACCGATTCCTCACTATCCCTTGATAAATTATCATGTTCTGAACCACTAGATACACTCACTTCATTTTTTTCGCGGTCTCATAAAAGATTATTGAAAGAAACATCATTCGTTTTGTAATTTTTAACTCAAAGCATAGCCATCTTGGAAACACATGTTGACACTTCCAGCAATCAAATAGATTACTGTATTGACCTTCCGAGAAACGAGAACACAAGTCTAGCTAGTGCTACTATCTAACGACAACTTACTTGAACTACTTCAGTCAAGCTTTTAGCGGGAATATGAACGTGAAGCTGGTGGGAGACTTTGAAAAATGCATGACGCACTACGTGAGCGTCATGTGTATGGGAGGACGCGCTACGTGAGCGTCATGTGTATGGGAGGACGCGCGTCCTCGTCATGACGCACCCGTATGCGTCACGTGTGTTCATGTGGTTAAAGAACATAAGGTGACGTTTTTATCAGGATTTATTGTCTCAATCAGCCACCTCAACTGAAAGGCCTATTTGTTCACCCAATGTTTTAGGCTCAGAAATGGTGAAAGACTTAAGTCCAAATCCTTTGGGAGGTTAATATCACAACTTCCAATTGGAAATGACACATTCCAAACTTTCTTTGTTGACAGACAAAACAACTTTAGACCTTACAGAATACTTGGGATGATTTATTTATCTATTTACAACGTCTACTGGTTTTGAAGCAGCTGCTATCTTATCTCCCTCCCCACCGCCAAGCAGCAACCGTCTTGACGACCTTGAAGCGATCATCACTCATACACGAGCTGCTAGCCTCAGCTGCTATCTTATCTCCCTCCCCACCACCAAGCAGCAACCGTCTTGACGACCTTGAAGCGATCATCACTCATACACGCGCTGCTAGCCTCAGCTGCTATCTTATCTCCCTCCCCACCACCAAGCAGGAAAAGTCTTGACGACCTTGAAGCGATCATCACTCATACACGCGCTGCTAGCCTCAGCAGCTATCTTATCTCCCTCCCCACCACCAAGCAGCAACCGTCTTGACGACCTTGAAGCGATCATCACTCATACACGCGCTGCTAGCCTCAGCTGCTATCTTATCTCCCTCCCCACCACCAAGCAGCAACCGTCTTGAAGACCTTGAAGCGATCATCACTCATACACGCGCTGCTAGCCTCAGCTGCTATCTTATCTCCCTCCCCACCGCCAAGCAGCAACCGTCTTGATGACCTTGAAGCGATCATCACTCATACACGCTCTGCTAGCCTCAGCTGCTATCTTATCTCCCTCCCCACCGCCAAGCAGCACGAACTTTTTGACCCTTGAGCGAATCATCATCATACACGCTAGCCTGCTAGCCTCCCTGCCCACACCAAGCACCGTCTGACCGACCAAGCGAGCAACACTCATACACCGCTGAGCCAGCTGCTATACTTTTCCCCCCCCTGCCAAGCAGCAACCTCTTGATGACCTGAAGCGACAACTCTTACACCTTGAAGCTATCACTCATGCTAGCTCTACCTCCCTATCATCCCAAGCAGCAACCCCTTGCGACCTGAAGCGATCATCACTTAAACGCGCACTCATCATCATACCTCCCTCCCAGCTGCTATCAGCACCCTCCCCACGACCTTGAAGCGACACCGTCATAACGCCTTGCTAGCCTCAACTCTAACTCCTCTCCACCCAAGCAGCAACCGTCTTCACGACCGCCAAGCATCATACTCATACACCGCTGCAAACAGATCATATCTTATATCCCTCCCTACCACAGCAGCAACCGTCTTACCCCACCACACGCCAAACACGCGTCTAGACAACCTTGAATTATCTCACTCATACACCGCAAGCAGCAACCGCTTTCGATCTTATCCCTCCCTCCAACCAGCCGCTGAGCCTCAGCTGCTCTTATCTCCCTCCACCGCCAAGCAGCAACCGTCATCACCATAACGCGCTACTTAGCCTCTAAGCCTCAACTAACTACCTCCCACCCCGCCAAGCAGCAACCGTCTTTACGACCTTGAAGCGATCATCACTCATAACCGCGCTGCTAGCCCCACTGCTATCTTATCTCCCTCCCCCCACCAAGCAGCAACTCTCGAACCTCACATCATACACGGCTGCTACCTCACTGCTATCTTATCTCCCTCCTCACGAAGCGAACTCTTGACACGCCTTGAAGCCTCATCATCATTTTCTCTCCTCACCGCCAGCAGCCAGCCGTATTATCGACCTCGAAGCGCCATACTCATACACCCCTGCGACCTCAGCGCATCATACTCCCCACTCCCAAGCAGCAGCCGTCTCCCACCTCGAAGCGATCAACCTCTTGACACCTGAAGCCTCAGCTCTATCATACTCCCGCCCTACCTCCAGCAGCACCTTCTTGACCCTAAGCGATCATCAAGCATACCACTCGCCTATATATCCCTCCCACGCAAGCCAACCGCTGCGACCTTAAACCTCATCACCGACACACCCGCTACCTCACTGCTATCTTAACCCCCACCTCAACACGCACTCTGAGCCTAAACGATCATCCCTCCCACACCGCTAGCCTCTTCGACCACGCGATCAGCAACTCTTACACCTTGAAGCACTCACTGCTACTTACTCCCTCCCCCGCTAGCAGCAACCGTCCCTTGAAGCAGCAACCTCTTGATGACCTGAAGCGATCATCACTTCATTACCGCCTAGCCCAGCAGCTATCTTACTCCCTTACGACACCAACACCACCTCTGCTACCTCAGGCTATCTCATCTCCCACCACCGCCAAGCAGCAACCGTTCTTAGGCCTTACATCATCACCCAATAGCAACCGTCTGATACTTGAAACTTCCTCCCCACCACACGCGCGCGTCTACAGCTTGTAGCTTATCTCCCCCCACCGCCAGCAGCAACCTCAGGCTGAAGCTTATCATCCACTCCACCCCAAGCTACTAATCATCTTCCTCCCCAACGCCAGCACAACCGTTTGACACCTTGAAGCGATCATCACTCGTACCACTCGCAGCCTCAGCTCTATGTTACTCTCATCCCCCCAAGCAGCACCCTGCTACTTACCCTCCTCACCCAAGCAGCAACCGTCTTGAGACCTTATATCGACTCACCACAACACCGCTTAGCCTAGAGCTATCTTACTCCCTCCCCACGCCAAGCAGCAACCTCTGGACCTTGACCGATCATCCCCATACACACCCTTAACCTATTTTATCTCCTCCCACCGCAGGCACCTCGTCTGACGACCTTAACGTCTCACCACCAGTACCACTTGTGCCTAGACTCACTAACTCCCTCCCCACCGCAACAGAACGTTATGGGACCTTAAGAATCATCACCATCGCATCCTCTCTAGCCAAGCGCTATCCTTACCTTCTCCCACCACCAAGCAGCAACTGATGATGACCCTGAAGCGATGGCATCACTCTCACACGTTCGAGCCTAGTGCTGCCACTTCACCCACCGTAGCCACCCCGTCTTGCCGATGAACGTTCAATCAGCAGCAGCCTGCTAAAAGCTCTAGATCTATTACCCCCCCCACTGCCAAGCAGCAGCAGTCTTGATGACCTTGAATCGATCGTCACTCACACCCGCTGCTAGCCTCAGCAAGTCCAGAGAGTAAATGCGCGACAAAAGTAAAACCTTACCAACGCTCCTTACTCTGAGGCAAAGACTGCGTGATCACTTACCTATGTGCGTGCACCAGCATCAGACCAGCTGACATGATGACCTTGACGCGCTGCACAACTGGATTGGGCTTCTGCTCTTGTTCGTTCAGATGACGTATGATGTTGCCAGAGTTGTACCAGACAGGTTTGCCTCCCTCGCTCGTCGCCCGAGACAGTTCCAGGATGAGGGACAGGCACGCCGGGTAAAAGCTCATGAAGACCACGTAGTTGACCACCACCGACATGCAGGCAAAGTAGCAGAGTGTCTCCAGTCTGCGCACCCCTGTAACACAACAAAACATTCCTTATTTTCACTCACCATCATAATATGGCATCTGGAAAGTCGAAGAAAGTCAAAATATATTTAATTTCAGAACATACAATGAATATTACAACTATGTTTATTAGTCCCCAATGTCTTGCTGGAGGGGGCTTTTGTGTAGATTGAACAATTTGTTTTGGATGGAGGGTACGTATGTGGAGATTGCAGACATTACCATGTTATAAAACTCAAAAGTATTGCTTGTTGGTCCAGTGCTTAGAGTTCCAGCTTCCAATGCAGAAGGGCCCAGGATTACAGGCATATTTTTAACTTCTGACATGGACTGGAGTTCATTGAGTTTTGAGTGAGGAATATGTAAACAATTTGAATTCCAAGTTTGTTCCTGGTTGATTCTGGTGACACCCGCGGGCGCAATCGTGTCCAATAAGTTGGGTGGGTGTTTCCTATTTATATTATCGGTCTCTGGTTGGCCAATGTTTGATCATCGATTAATTTTGAGTTGACAGGGTTGGCTAGGTTTGATTTAAATTAAAGTCCTGCACTGCAAATCAGTTAGGGTATATGACTGAGTGGGTAGACTCTAAATATAAATTTAATTACACATGAGAAGAATAGAGAAAAAAGAATCCGAAGCCAAACATTTGAGGAAAAGAGTAAGAGAAGAATGCCGCAAGACAAATGGCAAGACTAAGTACAATCAGACGTGGAGGCAGGGCCGGCTCGTGACATTTTGGCGCCCTGGGCAAGCGATTTTATAGCCCCCCCCGCTTCCCAAATTAATACAAGAATGTTTTTACCTCTATGTCCTCCTACAATGGGAGTCTGAGACCCCGGAAAGTCTTCATTCACAAAAGTTGATGCAAATGGTTTTTGAACTAGGAAGTCAGATAATGTATATATTTGTTTTATAAATTGAATACAAAATATTCATGTTGATCAACATAAGTCAGCAGCTCTTTATTGTCAGTTTAAAAAATGAAATAAATTATAACATTATTAATTTGATTTTTTTTCTACACTATTCCTTTTTCAATTGTTCAAGTAACCGCGTCTTGGTTTGGTTTCGGCAAACACTTTTACTAGGGACGCGAGATCAAGCTGATGAGCTTCGTCATTTTCGATCGAAAGCATGGCAAGAGATGAAAGTCTTTCTTGATTTGGGTTTGGGGGCCAACAACAGCGCCGCAGGCAAAAATTTGGGAAATCAGGTTTTTAAAATGAGATTGGTGGGTTTTAGAAAAAAGTAGTTGGCTGAATACAATACCAAAATTATGTAAATTTTGTGCAGTCGATACTCGAAACTAGAAACTAGAGCAACTACACGTTGCTCTCTAGTGAGTCAGAAAAAAATATATCCTCAATCCACTGGGATGTGAATTAAAAATATTGTAAATTCCAAAATTTGGCGCCCCCTAAATCCCAGCGCCCCGGGCGGTCGCCCGGGTCGCCCTACCCACGAGCCGGCCCTGCGTGGAGGAGAGGAGTGGATAGTGGTTGAAGATAGATAGGTAGGTAGATAGATAGATAGATAGATAGATAGATAGATAGATAGATTGATTGATTTATTCGAACTTGTTGTTATACAGTTACAATGTACAGAATTTACCACAACATATCATAACATTCAGAAATTGGCATTTGTCGTATGGAAAGGGATAATATAAGTATGTAAACAGATAGATAGATAGATAGATATATAGATAGATAGGCAGGATTAAGGCTAGTGAAGCCTTATCTCCCATCCACCCTGCAGAGAGAGATGGTAGGAAAGGAAGAATAGGAGAGAGCTGTTGTCGCTACAAGAGAATGATGAAGAAGATACAGTATGGAGCAATCCAAGATAAATGGTGGAACCACTGCTTTACCTAACTAAATTATGTTCAAACCAAGAGTAGTTAATAAATGATCCCTTTTTCTAACAATAGAGCTGGCTGGTAAAATGACAAAATCAAATCTAAATCTGGAATTCATTCATTAATTTTAAATTTATGTTTACACTTAATATAACGTAAAAACTAAAAAGGGGTATAAAAGTGTGTATGAGCTCTTCCTCTAACTATGGTTGAGAAAGCCAGCTCAGGGCATGCGTTATTTAACTCCTAGCACAAAACTTTGATATATGTGGGTTTCCTGTATTTTCAAATACGTACATTTATTTTTTCACATTTATGGAACTGTTCACAAACAAAACGTGTATTATAGTTAGTAATACATTAATTAAGTTAAAAGTATTAAAGTTAACTCAGACAATTTGAAGGAACAGTGTTGCCCAATACAAACAGTTATAAGAATCTAAGCTACGTAAGTCATTGTTTGTTTGAAGCTTTCTTGGTTATACATATTCATCACTACTTTTTCAGGTGGACCGAGTAAGTGTAGTAAAATTATAACTAAATTACCTGGCCGCTGTGGATCACATTGACAATTAAAACTAGGTTAATTTAAATATTTATTTTGTTTACTCAAACTGTGACTCAGTCAAACAGTCTCTCATATCGGCCTCTACAGACACAGACCTGATTTGGACTGAGGAGTGCATGAGGACTGAGGAACATTGTGGAATGTGGACTTTGAATCAGGTTTTGGGCTTTGGGCATATATATGTTAGGAATCGATAGATGTGGGCATGTATCTGTAATTAATGTTAGTAAATATCCCTACAAACGTTTTCAACTTTAAAAAAATGATACTTTTATTGATATTTTGCCTTATAATATGTAAAATAAAATAAACTGGTACAAACCGGTTTAAACCATACTAATAAAGACAAGCGTTATTTTTAGAAAGGTCGAACCGAACCGAAAAAATAACGTTGTACCGAAAACTGAACCGAAATAAAAATTATTTCGGTTCGATCCCCTGATTTTATCAAAATCGATTTAATTGCCATGGTATTACCAATTAATAACAAAAGAATGAAAATATGTAGTGGCCCAAAGACTTGCTTTTTGTACACATTGTAGGCGATCATTGTCAAGTAACTATAGTTACTTGTTGATAATATACCTGTATAAGGCTTATATTAAAACCTTTATTTGGAAGCTCTCCAGATAACTCTTTCAAAAGGCATTTTATCACTATTACCTAAATGTCCATTTAAATATGAACGTTGTAGCCCCACCCGTTTGGTCAGAATCGCTGGCCGATTGAAACTGACGAATTAGACAGTAGTAACTAATATCCTTAAAGTGATTTTGAGCATGTTTCAAGCAATTTTTTCTATGAATTTGTGTACGACGATTGTTTAACTAAAAGCCAGAAAATATGTATGCTTCGAGGGTTAGATTGAATCTTGATGCACTTGATTGATAAACTCTCTATTATGCAAAAATTGTGTGGCCGTCCACAGCAAATTTTCCGCACTCTCAAAGCACGTTAGGTTCCACAAAATTAGGCCTATAGACAGAAATACATAAGAAATTGATAGGTCAAAGTCCGTTAGTTCTCGCGTCAGTAGGCCTAACTACGACAATACAAAATAGTTTAAACGTGTGTTGTGTTAACATTGTTTTGTGTTAAAACTACTGACGAACGCGCATAAAATTAATGAAACAACCAAGTGAATTATAAATTGAGTAAGGGTAGAATTCATAGTAGTATTTGTTTCTCACAAAATAAGTAGTAGGTATGCTATCGGCCTAGCCCCTAGATGATACATTATTTCTAGAACCGGGCAAAGATATCGATATTTCGATATGGGAATTTTTAGGATATCGATATTCAAACTCCATATCAAAACATCAAAATAAAAAATAAAAAATAACATTCAAAATCGAAAACGGACGACAGGAATTTTTGGGAATGAAAATTTGTACAGTAAGACCTCTATTACCCGTACTGGATGAGACCGAATGCAGCTTGAACTATCGAAAAACTCTGATGATCGTGATTTTTTGTTTATATTTGCTCTCGTAGAATAGCCTGATATCAGATATGGTAAAATGATATATGACACATGCAATGGATAAAGGAACATAAAATACATATGCAATACTTCATACAGGTCATACCAAATAAATAAATCAATCCATATTTAGAGTCTACCCACTTAGTCACACAACTGATTTTCAGTGGGGAACAGTAAACCAAATTGACCAAGCCAACCCTGCAGGCCCGACACAATCGATGAGTGAACGATAACCAACCAAAGATCGATATTTAATAGGAAATATAGCAATCAGTGGACTGTTTTGGTCTGTTTTTCATGGTGGTTAAAGTTGGTGTAAATATGTGTAAGATAGATGGTTCGAAGGGGATAAACGCGAGGCACGAGGTGAACAAGTGTCAAGTACTGGAACGGATGGTAATTGTAAGTAATTGCAAAATATCTACATTTACTGTATGTGTTATGGGGAACCGGAGGCTGAACCCTGCAAAGTTTGGGATGTCGTTGGCTCCAGGGAGGCGGGGGGTTGGGTCATCAAGCGGACTCGGGTTCACGGGGTTGTTGTTTCTAGCCCTCTGCGGTGACATTGAGCTAAACCCTGGTCCCACCGCCCCCGCCCCGACCAGACCAAGCTGCGCGGTGTGTCAGACAGCTGGGCGGCGGAACCAATTATTTTTGGAATGCAGTGTCTGTTGCACCCAAACACATCGAACCTGTGCCAACTTGTCAGCATCTGCCTACCGGTCAATTAGGAGAAGAACAACCGATTGGACATGTTGGAAATGTGCTCTACCCAGCCTCTCAAACTCATTTTTTGATACATCTAGAGACAGTTCACTAGAAGACGCGCGCCACAACAACAATGTAAATAATGTAAATAGAAGCAGTCTGTACAGGGGGCAAGTGTCATGTCTTTCATTTAATGCTAGAAGTTTAAAGGGCAATAAGAAACGGGGCCCACTAATTCAAGCATGGATTGAGGCAGCTGATCCATCCATTATCTGTGTTTGTGAAACATGGTTAAATCCGTCAATCTTAGATGCAGAAATTATGCCCGACAACTACTCTGTTTTTCGAAAGGACCGAGAAAAATGACAGCCACGGTGGGGTTCTTCTGGCGGTGAAACCGGAACTGAAACCGACGCGTGTCACGGAACTCGAAAACGACGCAGAGGTGGTATGGGTTGAAGTAACTTGTGGACAAGACAGGATTCTGGTAGGGTCGGCCTACAGAGCGCCAAATTCAAAGGAGGATAAAAACACAAAGCTAATAGAATCTGTAAATAAAGCGCAAGAACTACAGCATGTATATAAATCTATTGTATTGTGTGGGGACTTTAACTTAGACATTGACTGGGGTTTGGATGACCACGCTAATCCTGCAAATCCTTTAGCTAACAATTTTCTTACTGCCTTTCTCAACGTAGTGCCGCATCAAATGGTGAAAGAAGCTACCCGTATAACTAAATCTACACGTGCAATAATTGATCTTGTGTTGACTAACAACCCTGACAAAATTGGAAATGTTCAAGTAGTAACTGGGGTAAGCGATCACATGGCCGTAAAATTCAATTTGCATTGGCAGGTGCCAAAGCCTAAAGTAGTGAAAAGAAAAGCATATAATTATAACAAAGCCAACTGGAAACTGTTAGAAAAATGCTTTTCTAAAAATCTTCCAATCTCTTCAAATACCGATAACATAGAGCAACTGTGGGCGAAGTGGAAGGAAGCGTTCTGGAAGTGCGTAAACACAGCGATTCCCCAGGTTGACATCAAAGGTAAGAGAAAGTCCCCATGGATCACTAAGGAAATTGTACATATGATTAAAAAACGCGAACGCCTGTACGAGAATTATAAGAGCAATCGAAGCGATGAAAATTGGGAGAACTACAGGCGGGTCAGGAATCAAGTAAAAATCACGACGCGGAGGGCACATGACGAGTACATCTGGAAGCTGGGTGAAGGAAACGGCAAAAAACTATGGAAATATATTCATGGAAAAATTGGAAGCTCCGCGCCTCACCATTTTGTCATCGATAATATAAAAGTGACTGACCCACAAAAAATAGCTGAAGCTTTTTCCGTTAATTTCAAGGGAAATTTTTCTTGCGGTTCAGTCATAACGGACGACCTTTGCCCTCCTAACTTTGTAAATAAAAATGTAAACAGAAGCCGACAATCCCCATTCCAAACAGTCAATTTTTCGCCAGAATGTGTTTTTCAAACTACAAAAAGAATTAAACCGGATGGGGCAACAGGGCCAGATGGCATTCCTAGCAAAGTATTACAAAAGTGTGCTAAAGTAATATCTCCATCACTCAGTCATCTGTTTAGTGTCTCCATGAGTTGTGGAGAGTTACCTCAGGAATGGAAGTTGGCAAATGTTGTTCCGATTTTTAAAGCAGGAGATAAGAATAACACTGAGAACTACAGGCCCATATCGCTTACATCGGTAATTGGAAAGATTATGGAAAAGATTGTTAGCTATCAGATGTTGCAGTATCTTAGAAAAATTAGAGCAATCAATCAACACCAACACGGGTTTCTACCGAAACGATCCTGCATCACAATGCTCAACTCAGCCATAGACGACTGGCAGTTTGCATTAGACGCTAAACCTGGGACCCACATTGATGTAATTACTCTCGATTGGGCCAAGGCATTCGATCGAGTACCACACAAGCGCTTACTAATGAAACTCCAACGCTACAATATAACCGGCTCTATTCTGAAGTGGACGCAAAGCTTCCTGACACGGCGAATTATGAAAGTAATCTACGATGGGGTTTCATCATCCGAGTTTCACGTTACATCTGGGGTACCCCAGGGCTCTGTCCTTGGGCCTTTGTTTTTTACTTTATATATGTTAGACCTCCCGCAGTGTGTTAAATCGGAAATCAAGCAGTATGCGGACGACTGCACTCTGTATCGGGTCATTGCGGGCCCTGAAGATGAACGTGTGCTGCAGAGTGATCTCGATAATATTCAGTTGTGGTGCCAGTTAAACTTTATGGCTTTAAATGAAAAAAAATGTCATCACTTACAAGTAACCAAATCTAAACATCGTCCTTTGTCAGTTTATTCAATCAATAGAAAAGTGTTAAAAACCATGCAATCTGTGAACATTTTAGGGGTAACAGTGTCAAATGATTTAAAGTGGAACACTCATACTGAGGTTATTAGGAACAAAGCTGCAAAACTTGTAGGCTTTCTCTCTAGAACTGTTCATGGTGCCAGGCCAATGGTAAAACGGACATTATATTTAAGTCTGATAAGATCCGTTATGTCCTTTGGATGTCCTGCGTGGCATCCGTCATCCAAAGTAAATATGCTTAAACTCGAAGCCATTCAAAATCGTGCAACTAAATTTATCACCGGGAGAAGGGATTGTGACAGTCAGAAAAGGTTAGACTTGAGTAATTTACTATCATTTGAAAATCATGTTAAGGAAATTGATATTGTGTTCTTAAGATGTTCTGGAACGAAGTTGACCTAGACCCCCTAACCCGAGTCAAATTAAGCTACCGTTCAGTACGATATGGCAGAGGGGTGACACTTTGTCCTCCTTTCGCAAGAACATCACAATACCAAAATGGATTTTACTACAGGTCAGTAACATTATTTAATGGTTTTTT